>CAUDMG010001502.1:1702500-1707500 GCA_958450375.1 Homarus gammarus
CCTCACCCCCTACCCATCCCCTCACCACTCACCACCCCCCTCCCACCCCCTACCCACTCCCCTCACCACTCCCCCCCTACCCTTCACTCTGCCCCCCCCCAGTCACTAAATCCGGTTCAAGGTGACGCGTTCTTGTAATTTACGGGTCATGGAGTTGATAATATGATGTACTAGTGTGTAATATTGTGTGGCCGGCTGTTTGTGTGTAATAACTCTATCTAATGTATCCGGCTGTAGTGTACTTGTATCTGTAACTAATATATCCGGCTGTAGTGTACTTATATATGTGTAATGATTGTTTATCAGACCACAGCTTACAGCCCAGAGAAGCACATATAACAGTAAGAAGATGGCCACTTGATAACCCACATAAGTTAACACACCCTACAGTGACACTAAGACCTGACCTGACCGGGTGGTAATAGTTAAGAAGCATTACCGACCTGTGACATGACCTGGATAAACACAGCCGTCCATACCTGACCAGATTAATTAAGAGAGGTCATCTGCCGGCTGGACATCACCAATATAAAGGGGCCTACAGTTCCTTTCACCATCATTATTCCTATAACCTTAAAGGGCCAGTAACACACGTCCCCAGTCCTGCTCGTCGTATCATCGAACAACTCGCAACTAAGTGTAACGAGGTGTTAGCCCGGTTCATCCCTACCCTCCCATCGTGTAAAAGTAAATTCTGGCTCGTATATATTGTATACGAGCTACACTACACTACTACTGATCCTCTGTTAGTATGTTCAGTATTATCTTCACAGCCTCTAGTCACGCTACTCTACTGGTGTAAACTCCGACCTTAACTCTTCATGTGAGATTTATCCTCATTATATCTGTAACAAATTAATATATCCGGCTGTAGTGTACTTGTATCTGTAACTGTAATATATCCGCCTGTAGTGTACTTGTATCTGTAACTGTAATATATCCGGCTGTAGTGTACTTGTATCTGTAACTGTAATATATCCGGCTGTACTGTACTTGTATCTGTAACTGTAATATATCCGGCTGTACTGTACTTGTATCTGTAACTGTAATATATCCGGCTGTACTGTACTTGTATCTGTAACTGATATATCCGGCTGTACTGTACTTGTATCTGTAACTGTAATATATCCGGCTGTACTGTACTTGTATATGTAACAAACTGTAATATATCCGGCTGTACTGTACTTGTAGTATCTGTAATATATCCGGCTGTACTGTACTTGTATCTGTAATATATCCGGCTGTACTGTACTTGTAGTATCTGTAACAAACTGTAATATATCCGGCTGTACTGTACTTGTAGTATCTGTAATATATCCGGCTGTACTGTACTTGTAGTATCTGTAACAAACTGTAATATATCCGGCTGTACTGTACTTGTAGTATCTGTAATATATCCGGCTGTACTGTACTTGTAGTATCTGTAACAAACTGTAATATATCCGGCTGTACTGTACTTGTAGTATCTGTAATATATCCGGCTGTACTGTACTTGTAGTATCTGTAATATATCCGGCTGTACTGTACTTGTAGTATCTGTAATATATCTGGCTGTACTGTACTTGTATCTGTAACAAACTGTAATATATCCGGTTGTAGTGTACTTGTATCTGTAACTATAATATATCCGGCTGTAGTGTATCTTTTACCGGGGAGCCCACCCGGACACTGGGCCTGGGGGGCGTAAAAATAAGAGCACAGGGAAATGAAAATAGAAAGAAAAAGATTTATTAACCTACTCCCCGAAGATGCCGGGAAACCAGCTTCTTGGAGTGAGACAGATTGTATGAGTATGGAAACACAGAAGAAGGCAGAGCATTCCACTGTCTGGCCGTGTGAGGAAAGAAGGAGGTACTGTAACGGGTTATTATAGTGTGACCGACAGCCACAGAGAAACGGTGGGCACCGCGGGCAAGACATGTGTTACGAGCCCACGGCCTTGCCGACGGTACACAGGATGCCAAATCCACCGAACATTGCCCGTTAAAGTACCTGTGAAAGAGAGAGAGTGAAGCAACATTGCGGCGAAGAGAAAGGGAAGAGAGATTGTCGACTAAAGGAAGAGAGTTAATAAGACGAACTGCCTTTGATTCCACCCTATCTAACAGTTGGACAGAAGAAGAGCCACCCCAGATATGAGAGCAGTACTCCAAGTGAGGACGAATGAATCACTTATATACTTGAAGCAACTGCTCAGGAGTGAAGTAGCTACAGCTTTCGGGAGGCAGCTTTAGCAATGTTGTGGATGTGTGACTTCCATGACATATTAGAGGAAATGGTGAGGCCTAGCATATCTATTTTAGAATTTGGCAGAATGATTGCGTCCTGAAATGTAACTGATGGAAGATCTTCTATTTTGGAAAGTAATTGGCACATACTGTGTTTTATTACAATTGAATTTAACCAAATTTCTATCCCCTATTCGGAGATGCTGCACACATCTGCATTGGTAGATGAAACGATATCAGCTCTAGAAACAATTATATACCCGCCTTTACAATTATTACACACACACGCACGCACACACACACACACACACACACACACACAAAATACAGCTCCACCTCCGTTTTCTTTGACCCCGAGGGAGGAAGGATGAGTGATACGTAATTGGAAAACCATTACAATTTTGTGTCGCCTCAGCGCTCCAGCACAACTTGTGATGATTCTGCCACGACAAGTTATCAATCAAAGGTGGTGTGATGCTCACTAAGGGGCGCCAGAGTGGGTGTGATGCTCACTAAGGGGCGCCAGAGTGGGTGTGATGCTCACTAAGGGGCGCCAGAGTGGGTGTGATGCTCACTAAGGGGCGCCAGAGTGGGTGTGATGCTCACTAAGGGGCGCCAGAGTGGCTGTGATGCTCACTAAGGGGCGCCAGAGTGGGTGTGATGCTCACTAAGGGGCGCCAGAGTGGGTGTGATGCTCACTAAGGGGCGCCAGAGTGGGTGTGATGCTCACTAAGGGGCGCCAGAGTGGGTGTGATGCTCACTAAGGGGCGCCAGAGTGGGTGTGATGCTCACTAAGGGGGCGCCAGAAGTGGGTATGATGCTCACTAGGGGGCCCAGGAAGGTGTGATGCTCACTAGGGGCCCAGGAATGTGTGATGCTCACTAGGGGGCCCAGGAAGGTGTGATGCTCACTAGGGGGCCCAGGAAGGTGTGATGCTCACTAGGGGGCCCAGGAAGGTGTGATGCTCACTAGGGGGCCCAGGAAGGTGTGATGCTCACTAGGGGGCCCAGGAAGGTGTGATGCTCACTAGGGGGCCCAGAAAGGTGTGATGCTCACTAGGGGGCCCAGGAAGGTGTGATGCTCAATAGGGGGCCCAGGAAGGTGTGATGCTCACTAGGGGGCCCAGGAAGGTGTGATGCTCACTAGGGGGCCCAGGAAGGTGTGATGCTCACTCAGTGGCTTTACAGTGTGATGCTCACTCAGTGGTGCTAATGCGGGAAGCTCAGTGAGTGGCTCTAATGAGCGTCGCGCAGTGAGCGGCGATAGTGAGTATGATCTCTCTGAGTGGCCCTGATAGTTGTGATGCTCGTTGAGTGGCCGTGCTCAGTATGTGGGCATGACTGTGAGTGAACATGCTCTCAAGTTCATTATAACAGGAAACAACAATAACATAACACTGAGGCTTCATGTTGGTTGTCACTGATATTGTTATGGACCAATATTCACCTTGTGATCTTGACGTGTGGTCATATACCATACTGTACAGTAGCTAAAACACCTATCTGAGCTCCCAAATTTTACGTGTGACTAGTGGCCGCCCTCATATTCCAAAATTTATCGTCCATGGTCTCATATTGTTTCCCACAAAGTATGCACATATAGTTGTTTTAGCTACTGCAGATTTATAATATAATAATAATGGTTGCCCCTCGTGTAACGAGGATGGCAGACCCAAGGGCCACCTAGGCGTGAATTTGTTTAGGGTGTAGAAGCTGTCCCCAACACAACAACCACACCCTGAGTTAACGAGCTGCATGACCCAGTGTTTAAGGTGTAGAAGCTGTCGCCAACACAACAACCACACCCTGAGTTAACGAGCTGCATGACCCAGTGTTTAAGGTGTAGAAGCTGTCCCCAACACAACAACCACACCCTGAGTTAACGAGCTGCATGACCCAGTGTTTAAGGTGTAGAAGCTGTCGCCAACACAACAACCACACCCTGAGTTAACGAGCTGCATGACCCAGTGTTTAAGGTGTAGAAGCTGTCGCCAACACAACAACCACACACTGAGTTAACGAGCTGCATGACCCAGTGTTTAAGGTGTAGAAGCTGTCGCCAACACAACAACCACACCCTGAGTTAACGAGCTGCATGACCCAGTGTTTAAGGTGTAGAAGCTGTCGCCAACACAACAACCACACCCTGAGTTAACGAGCTGCATGACCCAGTGTTTAAGGTGTAGAAGCTGTCGCCAACACAACAACCACACACTGAGTTAACGAGCTGCATGACCCAGTGTTTAAGGTGTAGAAGCTGTCGCCAACACAACAACCACACCCTGAGTTAACGAAATGCATGACCCAGTGTTTAAGGTGTAGAAGCTGTCGCCAACACAACAACCACACACTGAGTTAACGAGCTGCATGACCCAGTGTTTAAGGTGTAGAAGCTGTCGCCAACACAACAACCACACCCTGAGTTAACGAGCTGCATGACCCAGTGTTTAGGTTGTAGAAGCTGTCGCCAACACAACAACCACACCCTGAGTTAACGAGCTGCATGACCCAGTGTTTAAGGTGTAGAAGCTGTCGCCAACACAACAACCACACCCTGAGTTAACGAGCTGCATGACCCAGTGTTTAAGGTGTAGAAGCTGTCGCCAACACAACAACCACACCCTGAGTTAACGAGCTGCATGACCCAGTGTTTAAGGTGTAGAAGCTGTCGCCAACACAACAACCACACCCTGAGTTAACGAGCTGCATGACCCAGTGTTTAAGGTGTAGAAGCTGTCGCCAACACAACAACCACACACTGAGTTAACGAGCT
>CAUDMG010001502.1:1710000-1727500 GCA_958450375.1 Homarus gammarus
AGAGGAGGGGGAGGGAGGGAAGGAGAGGAGGGGGAGGAGGGAAGGAGAGGAGGGGGAGGGAGGGAAGGAGAGGAGGGGGAGGAGGGAAACGAGAGAGGGAGGGAGTAAATCATCGGAGTGTAAAGATTAGCGCCGCTGTGACTGTCTGGGGGTGCAGGGGCCCAAGGCATCAATACAGGGGTCCGCCGAGGGGTGAGAATACGGGACAGCAATAAAGGACAGGAACATAGCAAAATAAGGACTAGACGAAGTAGGGGACAGCTGAGGAAGAAGGGGGCGTCACCCTCCTCTCTGATATCAACAAAACAGAGAACTTGTCCAATGGATTTTTTTTACGTATGAGTGTTTCTTAATTTTATAATAGATTCATACACTCAAAACAGACATACATACGAGTGTTTTATTTTTTGTAAGAATTGGACTTTACCGAGAGTCTATTATACCTCAAATAATGTGGAGTAGAAAGAAAGAAACATAGGAAAGGAAACCATGACATTGTGGAGGAGGCAATCTTATTAATGACAGGTCCTGATGAAGGTTTCCCCGCGCTCCTCAGAACTTTTGATGATAGTTTATGTTTTTTTTGGTGTTTTATAAGAACTATCCCCATGTTTAAAAGTTCATATGGGTTTTAGGGGATTTATTTGAAGCTTAGTATTCATTAAAATCTAAATAAATAATAATAATAATATGAATAAAGACCGAAATATATAACAAGGATTGACGATTTCTTCCTTGCAATCTTTTTCGTCATTAATGTTTATGATTTCGTTGCCTGTAAAACGAATTAATTGTGTTTTGTGTGTGTCTGTGTGTTTTTTTTACGAATATAATCAATTTAAAAGTAATTTGGTTTTGTAGATAATTTAAGTCCACCATTCTTAAAAAATCTAAATAATTAAAAAAAAAAAGGGAATTTAACGTCAAAAGCAAAATAAATATGGCAAGAAAAACTAGTCCGATGGTTCTCTTTTTTGAGTCGTCTTTGAAGTTAAAAATTTGGCAAAAGACTGGTGATTATTTTTTAATATTACTCAAAATTTAGTAGAAAAAAATAATGGAACCCACAGATCGCAGGGGAGGCAATTTTATTAATGGTTGGTGCTGATGAAGATTTTCCCGCGCGCGCGCAAGTGTCCCCCGGACCGACTGACGGGTTTTTACGCGGGAAATGGTCTCTTATCTGGGGGCAGTTTGTACGCTTCACGACCTAGACTTCCGCCCGCTGCTCCCCATGGCAAGTATACATGGCGCCCATCACTCTGGCCCCCACCTACACACACACACACGGTCATGTATACCACCACCTACACACACACACGGTCATGTATACCCCACCTAAACACACACAGGGTCATGTATACCCCACCTACACACACACACACATGGTCATGTATACCCCACCTACACACACACAGGGTCATGTATACCCCACCTACACACACACACGGTCATGTATACCCCACCTACACACACAAACAGTCATGTATACCCCACCTACACATACACGGTCATGTATACCCCACCTACACACACAGGGTCATGTATACCCCACCTACACACACAGGGTCATGTATACCCCACCTACACACACACAGGGTCATGTATACCCCACCTACACACACACACAGGTCATGTATACCCCACCTACACACACAGGGTCATGAATACCCCACCTACACACACACAGGGTCATGTATACCCACCCCCCCCCCCCACACACACACGTTCCAAAACCAAAAAGGTGAAATCGTATAAAATATATAAAGCCAAAATATAAAACAAATATATACAGTATATAGACAGAAAATATAGGACACATATATACGGTACACGGACGGAAACAAACGGTAAAATTTAATAAAGTAAAAACAACAACAACAAACATAGCATAACAAAAACACGTCCTGTGAAAATTGTATAATAATGGAACAGGTGAAAATAATTGTCGGGTATACAAGTGTTATCTGGATATAACCCTTAGCTCCAGCCCTTACTGACCCTCCAAGACTAAGCCCTAACCTCCAGCACTCACTGATCCTCAATACTCAAGCACCTGACCCTCAATACTCAAGCCCTGACCCAACACTCAGCCTTGACCCAACACTCACTGGCCTTCAACACTCACCCCTGACCTCCAACACTCAGCCCTGACCCCCAACACTCAGCCCTGACCTCCAACACTCACTCACCCCTCTCTCACACACACACACACACACACACACACACACACACCAAGCAGTATTGTCCAAACTTCCTGCGTGAAATTACTTGCCCGTTACACTGCAGGTTTGAGAACACAGCTGCCTCACTCACCACACAAAGACCACGGGTTTAACATCTACATTGGTTTAAGTAACATTTAGGTTGGTTTAAGTAACATTTAAGTTGATTTATGTAACATCTAAGTTGGTTTAAGTAACATTTAAGTCGGTTTAAGTAACATTTAAGTTGGTTTAAGTAATACCTACAGCCACTAGACACTTTATCTCTCGTGTTTCCGTGTAAGTATGCATGTGTGAGTTTCTGTGTAAGTATATATTGTTATGTATGTATATGTATTAAATAATATTAATATGTATAATATATGGTTCACTTTGTATTTATATATTTTGTAATAATTAGTTTATTTAGTTACATTAGTTGTGAATTATTTTATTTCTATATAATTCTTAATATTTTGGTTAATCATATAATATTATTTACTTATATAATTTTTTTTTTTAGTTAATTTTGTATTTGTAAAAGATGTAATGTTTGTTTTGAGTTAATATTGTAATTGTAAAAGATGTATCGTTTGTTTTGAGTTAATATTGTAATTGTAAAAGATGTATTGTTTGTTTTGAGTTAATATTGTAATTGTAAAAGATGTATCGTTTGTTTTGAGTTAATATTGTAATTGTAAAAGATGTAATGTTTGTTTACGTTTTTGGAGGTGCCTTCCCGGGGTGTACGATAACTTCCAATTATACGATAACCTACAGCCGTGTGAAATTAGATAAGTTGAATTTAATCCCATTCCATCCATTACATATCTTATATTTTGGCTGTGATTTATCCACCAATATCATGAGTGATTATTTGGTGATGTTTTTTTGTGAATGGACGAAGAGGTAGAAGGAATTAGAGAGAAATAAATGATTCAAATTACTTGGGTATTGGAGACGTCCCTGATGAGAGAAGAGATTCATTCAGTGATGGCCCGTGACAGTGTGTGTGTGTGTGTGTGTGTGTGTGTGTGTACCCAGGGAGGCTCTAACACACCTCTTCATGGTTCAGTAAAGGCAGGTGTCGCGGGGCCTCACCTCACACACTTGTCCTGAGTCAATGGTCGTGTTTAAGTCCCTCTCCTTCTCTCTTTCTCTTACTTCTATCCTCTTGCTTGTTTCATCTTTTCTTTCTCCTCCTCCTTCTTCCTTCTTCCTCTTTCCTTCATCCCTCCTTCACTCTCCTCCTTCACCTGTTTTATGCCTCCTCTTCCCTTCCTCCTGGCGGCCATTGTGACGTCACGGATATTCCCACCATCAATGACGTCACTAACACTCGTAAAATCATGACGTCACGGATAAGCCCCCACCATCAATGACGTCACTAACACTCGTAAAATCATGACGTCACGGATAAGCCCCCCCACCATCAATGACGTCACTAATACTTGTACGATCTTGACATCACTAGCAAGGAGAGAGAGAGAGAGAGAGAGAGAGAGAGAGAGAGAGAGAGAGAGAGAGAGAGAGAGAGAGAGAGAGAGAGAGAGAGAGAGAGAGAGAGAGAGATCCTGGACACGAATGCAAAGGGGAAGGAAGGAAATTTATGGGGAGGAGAGGGAAGGGGAGAGAGAAGGGGAGAGGGAAGGGGAGAGAGAAGGGGAGAGATTCTTGATGGGGAGGGGAGTGAAGGGAGCCTAGCTGGGGAGGGTAGGGGAGAAGGTTTGCTGGGGAGGTGGAGAAGGGGTGGAATGCTGGGGTGAAAGAGGGAAGAGGAGGGAAGTGGGGAGTCATCAGTCTGGGGAGAGGGGAGTAATGGGGCAAGACAGGGAGTGAGTCAGCGCCCCGCACACACACACACACACACACACACACACACACACACACACACAGTCAGTAAATATTGTTCAAACTTCTTACATACATATCTGGGGTCACAATTAGAGATGTGACCCCGAAACATCACATGGGGTCAACATTAACTATGACCCCTAAAACATCGTCTGGGGTCAACATTAACTATGACCCCTAAAACATCGTCTGGGGTCAACATTAACTATGACCCCTAAAACATCGTCTGGGGTCAACATTAACTATGACCCCTAAAACATCACCTGGGGTCAACATTAACGATGACCCCTAAAACATCACCTGGGGTCAACATTAACGATGACCCCTAAAACATCGTCTGGGGTCAACATTAACTATGACCCCTAAAACATCGTCTGGGGTCAACATTAACCATGACCCCTAAAACATCGTCTGGGGGTCACCCTTAACCATGACCCCTAAAACATCGTCTGGGGTCAACATTAACTATGACCCCTAAAACATCACCTGGGGTCAACATTAACGATGACCCCTAAAACATCGTCTGGGGTCAACATTAACCATGACCCCTAAAACATCGTCTGGGGGTCACCATTAACCATGACCCCTAAAACATCGTCTGGGGTCAACATTAACTATAACCCCTAAAACATCGTCTGGGGTCAACATTAACTATAACCCCTAAAACACCGTCTGGGGTCAACATTAACCATGACCCCTAAAACATCGTCTGGGGTCAACATTAACCATGACCCCTAAAACATCGTCTGGGGTCAACATTAACGATGACCCCTAAAACATCGTCTGGGGTCAACATTAACCATGACCCCTAAAACATCGTCTGGGGTCAACATTAACCATGACCCCTAAAACATCGTCTGGGGTCAACATTAACCATGACCCCTAAAACATCGTCTGGGGTCAACATTAACTATAACCCCTAAAACACCGTCTGGGGTCAACATTAACCATGACCCCTAAAACATCGTCTGGGGTCAACATTAACCATGACCCCTAAAACATCGTCTGGGGGTCACCATTAAGAGGTATGACCCCAAGGTGACCCCCGGGTGGTCAGTCTTAGGTGACATAGAACACATGGCGAATCGTCGTGTTTGGACCAGGGGACATAATCACCTTGTCCTTCCCTCCTTCCTTCCTTCCTCCCCCCTCGCTATGTCTACCCGTTTTCTGTATATTCTTCCCCCGGGTTTCCTGAGAGAGAGAGAGAGAGAGAGAGAGAGAGAGAGAGAGAGAGAGAGAGAGAGAGAGAGAGAGAGACTGTGTGCGTGTGTCTGTGTGTGTGTGTAATTACCATGCCATGTACGTCCTCTATACCCACATCAATATTTTTTTTCTAATATTTCTAAACAACTTTCTAATTCATATTCTAATTTCATCCAAGTTTATGAGTTTTATTTGCGTTATTTTTTGTTTGTTTGTTTGTGTGTTTGAGTTTGTTTTTGTTTGTTTTCAAGGTGGACCTCAAAGATCGTCCTCGAAATAACATTAAAGACGGTGTACTCGAGATCCACTCTAAGGGGGAAGTCGAGTGGGAGTGTGAGGGGGGTGGAGGGTAAGGAGAGGTGGAGGGGTGAGGGTAGTGTGTGGTTGAGAAGGGCGGCGCCCCTGGGAACGATCCCGTCATCTTGAACAATGACACATGAGGTGGGCGTGGTGCTGCCTCAGCTCTCTCGGTGGTGGTGGTGTGTGGTGGTGTGGTAGTGTGGTGGTGTGGTGGTGTGTGGTGGTGTGGTGGTGTGGTAGTGTGGTGGTGTGGTGGTGTGTGGTGGTGTGGTGTGTGGTGGTGTGGTGGTGGTGTGGTGTGTGGTGGTGTGGTGGTGTGTGGTGTGGTGCTGTGGTGGTGTGTGGTGGTGGTGGTGGTGGTGGTGTGTGGTGGTGTGTGTGGTGGTGGTGGTGGTGTGTGGTGGTGGTGTGGTGGTGTGTGGTGGTGGTATGGTGGCGACCTGAGGTGTAATGGTCAGCCTGCTCGCTTCACAAACGGGTGGCCCCGGGTTCGATCCCCGGGCAGGGTGAAACTATGGGCAAGTTTCTTTACGCCATTTGCCTCTGTCTACCCAGCAGTAATTGGGGACCTGGATGTTAATCGATTTGTGGATCGTGTTCCGGGGTAATGGTTAACCAGTGCAGTTGGCGAGTTGTCCGGTCTTCTCGGACTATTCCTTGACACTGGGTCATACAACTCGTTAACTAAGGGTGTGGTTGTTGTGTTGGCGACAGCTTCTACACCTTAAAGCAAATTCACGCCTAGGTGGCCCCTTTGCGCAGCCATCCTCGTTACACGAAGGGCAACCATTTTTAGTATTATTACTACATTTTCTTGCCAACATGTGATTGACAACACGAAATGAGGCACAGGTTTCCGACTCTGGTAGGATACGGCCCCGTGCACTTGAGCTGTGTTTCCTCTTGTTGATCACACGGTGGCGACAAAATGTACCCACGTGTGGACGCACCTTAAGGCTGGCGGACAACTGAAAAGGTATAAGGATAGTCTTAAGACAAACCTTAAGAAGTGCCAAATCGACCCCTTCACCTGGGAGACGATTACTCCACACAGTAACGCTTGGGGGAGCACCACACGAGAAGGTGTCCATACTTTCGAGTTAGACCAACTGGATAACGAGGCAGACAAGCTCCAACACCGGAAAGACGCTTCCACCTTCCTTCCCGCTCTAGATGTAGCCCTCCACACAGGCAACATCTGTTACTATACACAGTATCTTCACTACTATGTTACTATACACAGTATCTTCACTACAATGTTACTATACACAGTATCTTCACTACTATGTTACTATACACAGTATCTTCACTACTATGTTACTATACACAGTATCTTCACTACTATGTTACTCTACACAGTATCTTCACTACTATGTTACTCTACACAGTATCTTCACTACTCTGTTACTCTACACTAGTAACATATTCACAATATGATTTTATACACAATATAGTAGTGACCTCTTACTACATTATTTTATGCGCTAAATACAGTTAACAACGTCTGTACGGTCCTGCGTATAACAATATATAAGATTATAAAGATGTCTCAACCTCAAAAGCAAGTGATCCAAACCGAACCAAACAATGGGCCGGTGCTGACCTATTCAGAAGCCCTTAAGAGCGTAAGAAAACCCCAAACCGAACCACAAGAGTTGCCAAGGGAGACGAGCCCCCAGGTGGCCAGGTCCCAGGTGGCCAGGTCCCAGGTGGTGACCAAACACCCTAAGCCGTGTCACCCCTGGGAAGCCGAGGACCGCCCAGAGGGGTGGACTGGGTTGTGGTGGTGGAACGCCCCCATGCCCAAACACCTCTGGGCTCTCCTAAACACCAAGAAGCAGACAGAAGATCGGGCAGGGAAAGCCAAGCCCAAACCAGTCAACCCTCTCCCGCCCGTCAAGAACAACGAGACGCCCGACGAATGGCTCGCTCGGTGGTGGCGGAACGACAACATGCCCACGCGACGAGCAAGGCCTAGGGAGACGAGATTCCAGGTGGCCAGAGCCCAGGAGGCCAGGTCCCAGGTGGCCAGGTCCCAGGTGGCCAGATCCCAGGTGGCCAGGTCCCAGGTGGTGACCAAACACCCTAAACCGTGTCACCCCTGGGAAGCCGAGGACCGCCCAGAGGGGTGGACTGGGTTGTGGTGGTGGAACGCCCCCATGCCCAAACACCTCTGGGCTCTCCTGCCCACAGAGGCTCGCAGGTGAGAGGTGGTGACCATATTACCGGTTGAATAAAAATTTATATTTGGATAAAAAATTAAAATAAAAATAAAATATGATACTAGTTTCTCTATATCCTTTTAGATCAATAGCACTACTACTTGTTATTACCTTAATATTAAATATCCTACTACAAAAGTAGCTACTTCTAGCTGAGTTAGATAAACCGCAGATCTATGCGGCATTCAGTGACTTACCTCCTATTCACGCACGTACTGTACATACATGTCAACGTGTAGTCAAAATAACATCTTAAATTTTCGGCATAACCTTCTCAACTTCATGTCTAATTTCCTTAAACTAATAAACCTGTTAGGCGAGTTTGAAGGTGAGGCCGCATTCATCCCGCTGACGTTAGTATGAGGGAAGTATGTACCCGTGGTTCATACTGGGGACTTCGTGGTGATGTTAGGGCTGTGTTGACGTCAGTATGAGAGAAGTATGCAGCCGTAGTTCATATTGAGGAGTTCTTGAAGATGTCTGGTCTGTGTTGACGTCAATATGAAGAAGATAATCATTCGTGGTTTATACTGGGTCCACCTCAAGGGGTTAATCCATTTCCTTTAATGGGTAAAACCATCATCTTAAAACTGTTAAACCATCAACCTTTAGCAATTATACCATCTTCCTGAAATGGGTTTAAGTATCATGCTGTAAACCATCCTCATAAAACCATTAAGTCAATATCCTCAATCACCAACTGTGTAAATGAAATGTGACGTCACAACCCCCGCCCAAAAATAAATTAGTAAATAAAAAAATAAAAAAAATAAAATAAAAGACGGTATAGGATTCACATAAAGGTTCAGCCCGTCGGTAACATGATCCATTACTACCGATTCACTCACCCCCTATACAGTACCCCATCCAGCCTCTGTGGACGTCAACTACTGAACACCGTATCATCGCCTTGTATCTGCTACCTACTGCTATGTCAATATTGTTGTTATTATCGACGCTGTATTTTTCTGTTTATATAAACTGTTTCTCTCGTCTAAGTGATCCTTTTACTCTCAATACTAAGAGTGAAATCGAATGCTAAATCAACAGTGTAAGTGATAAACTATCATGCTAAAAGTGCTCAACCATTATCATAAAAGTACTGTATTAAACCATCATCCATAGTGTTAAACCATCACCTTATTAAACCATTCCCCTAAACCACTTAAGATGTCGTCCTTGGGGTGTTAAATATTGAAGACCCCGACAAAAACGAGTTACTTCCTATGTTGTATGACATCACCAAGCAGAGGACCTTGTGTGAAGAGGCTGTGTGAGTGGAGTGGTGAAGTGTGTGTGGAGGAGTATCGAGGCTACCACTATTCCTGATAAACTACGTTGGCCTGACCATGTTTCCCGCATGGACGACAGTAGACTGCTACTTTACAGTCACCAAAGGAATGTTAAACGTAACGGTGCGTCCTCGCGTGCGTACATTATATCCCCGGGCAGGGTGAAACTATGGGCAAGTTTCGTTACGCCATTTGCCTCTGTCTACCCAGCAGTAATTGGGGACCTGGATGTTAATCGATTTGTGGATCGTGTTCCGGGGTAATGGTTAGCCAGTGCAGTTGGCGAGTTGTCCGGTCTTCTCGGACTATTCCTTGACACTGGGTCATGCAGCTCGTTAACTCAGGGTGTGGTTGTTGTGTTGGCGACAGCTTATACACCTTAAAGCAAATTCACGCCTAGGTGGCCCTTGGACCGGCCAGGTAACCATTATTATTATTATGGTGGTGGAGGTGGTAGCGATGGTGAGGTGGTGGTAATGGTAGTGATGATGGTGGTGATATGGTGGTGTGGTGATGGAGATGGTAGTGATGGTGGTGATAGTGGTGAGGATAATGATGGTGGTGTATACTATTGAGAGAGAGAGAGAGAGAGAGAGAGAGAGAGAGAGAGAGAGAGAGAGAGAGAGAGAGTATATGTATCTAGTATGAATAAAGACAAGTACATGTATACCCCAGACACATACACATTCACACACCTCATACACACAAAACATACACAACTCCAGCCAGATCATACAACAAGGTGCCTAACCTAACCTAACCAACCCTAACCTAACCTAACCTAACCTAACCTAACCTAACCAAACCAAACCTAACCTAACCTAACCAAACCTAACATAACCAACCCTAACCTAACCAAACCAACCCTAACCTAACCTAACCAAACCTAACCTAACCTAACCAACCCTAACCAAACCAACCCTAACCTAACCTAACCAAACCTAACCTAACCAACCCTAACCTAACCAACCCTAACTTAACCTAACCTAACCAAACCAACCCTAACCAAACCAAACCTAACCTAACCTAACCAAACGTAATTAGTCTACCTGAGTTACCTGTGCTGGATGATGGGACAGGTAATACACAACCACATCCCCACACCATATCCCCCTACGGCACACGCACCTCCCTACCAAATCTTAGCTCTCTCTTTCTCTCTCTCTTTTAAATTCTGGATTTGCTTAAGGAACAGAGAAGACAGACAGACAGACAGATATATACAGACAGACAGACAGAGTGAATAAAATAGAAATCGAAGACGTGAAGTAAACATGGCGACGATACTACACTGAGACTCTAACCCAACAACCAAAGAAATCAAAGATGGCGTCAAAAGTTCCCTGAGACTCTAGTAAGATTAATTTTTTTGTATCTCTCAGTTACAATAAAAAATAAATAAATAAATAAATTAAAACCAAAAAAAAAAAAAAAAACAAAAGATGGAGTCGGGAGAGGTAAGGGGGAGGGGGGTGGGGAGGGGAGAGGTAAGGGAGGGAGGGGGAGGGGGGGAGGGGGGTGTCCAGGAAGTTAAAATGACGTTATAAATCAGCTTAGAGAAGGGATTATTAGCCGTCATAAATACAAGAGATTGATCATGATAGAAACGACCCACCAACACGACCCACTCACTGTATAACGACCCACCAACTGTATCTATAACGACCCACCAACACGACCCACCAACTGTATAACGACCCACCCACTGTATAACGACCCACCAACTGTATCTATAATGACCCACCTCCACGACCCACCAACTGTATAACGACCCACCAACTGTATCTATAACGACCCACCTATACGACCCACCCACTGTATAACGACCCACCAACTGTATCTATAACGACCCACCAACACGACCCACCCACTGTATAACAACCCACCAACTGTATCTATAACGACCCACCTACTGGATAACGACCCACCAACTATATCTATAACGACCCACCTACACGACCCACTGTGGTAGTAAGCAGCTACCAAACAGGGAGGTACTACCGCCTGGGAAGACATTGGAAGCATAATGTGTTGCCTAATGGTAGACCCTGCTGCCATATGTGACCAAGTCCCAGGTTGGTGATCTGACTTCCTGCCTCAGTTACACACAATTACAGGGTCTCAATTGTTTCTCTTACTATTGACAACACAACATACATATATTGTTTCTCACTATTGATTTGTTTTTGATTCTTAATTATTATTATTATTATTATTATTATTATTATTATTATTATTATTATTATATTTTCGTCCCCCAGGTCCCGATGTGGGTCAGTGCTCGGGTGGGTTGATCCTTGTAAAAAAAAAAATCGATAACGACCCACCACCACTACGACCCACCACCACCACGACCCACCACCACCACGACCCACCACCACTACGACCCACCACCACTACGACCCACCACCAATACGACCCACCACCACCACGACCCACCACCACCACGACCCACCACCACGACGACCCACCACCACCACGACCCACCACGACCCACCACCACGACGACCCACCATCTCTTTTCGTTATAGTTGGTTTATGACTCAGATGTGTGGGGGAAATATTACACCACGTACTGAAGGAATCTCTCTCTCTCTCTCTCTCTCTCTCTCTCTCTCTCTCTCTCTCTCTCTCTCAAGGAAAATAACAAAATATAATAAAAAAAAATAAATTAAGTCCTACATAAGTTTCGAGTCTGAAATAATAACCTAACCTAACCTAACATGACCTGACCTGACCTAACCTAACATGACCTGACCTAACCTAACATGACCTGACCTAACCTAACCTAACATGACCTGACCTAACCTAACCTAACATGACCTGACCTAACCTAACCTAACATGACCTGACCTGACCTGACCTAACATGACCTGACCTAACCTAACCTAACATGACCTGACCTGACCTGACCTAACATGACCTGACCTAACCTAACCTAACATGACCTGACCTGACCTAACCTAACATGACCTGACCTAACCTAACCTAACATGACCTGACCTGACCTGACCTAACATGACCTGACCTGACCTAACCTAACATGACCTGACCTAACCTAACCTAACATGACCTGACCTCACCTAACCTAACATGACCTGACCTAACCTAACCTAACATGACCTGACCTAACCTAACCTAACATGACCTGACCTGACCTGACCTAACATGACCTGACCTGACCTAACCTAACATGACCTGACCTAACCTAACCTAACATGACCTGACCTCACCTAACATGACCTGACCTAACCTAACATGACCTGACCTCACCTAACCTAACCTAACATGACCTGACCTAACCTAACATGACCTGACCTGACCTAACATGACCTGACCTAACCTAACCTGACCTAAGCTGACCTGACCTAACCTAACATGACCTGACCTAACCTAACCTGACCTAAGCTGACCTGACCTAACCTAACATGACCTGACCTAACCTAACCTGACCTAACCTGACCTGACCTAACCTAACCTAACCTAACCTGACCTGACCTGACCTAACCTAACCTGACCTGACCTAACCTAACCTAACCTAACCTAACATGACCTGACCTGACCTAACCTAACCTAACCCTGAACGATGAGCTGTATCCATAGGTCCGGGTTGTGACAAGACCATCAGAAAACAATAACATATATTGATGTAATAAGGAGGGTTGGGGAGGAGGGGGAGGGGAGAAGGAGGGGTAGGGGGGGAGGGGGGTAGGGGGGAAAGGGAGGGGATAGGGAGATAGGGGGGGAGGAAGGGAGAGACACAAGATAAACCCCGTAAAAGGAAGAACCGCTGACTACCACACCCTTGGCTGACACTTGCTGACGTCACCAAAATAGACTACCCCCCTTAAAGCATTTCCTGACATTACCAGGATAGCATGACATCAAAATACCCTGTGACGTCATTCAAGATTACGTCACAATTCCCAGTGACGTCATCAACATGGCTACCACCCTACAAACACACACACACACACACACACACACACACACACACACAAACGTACCACAATTAAATTCATCTCACCTAAAGAATTAGATAACCGATTTCAATCAAACTGAAAGTGGCAGTTTAATCTCAGCTCCCCCTCACCCCTCTCCTGCTCCCCCTCACCCCTCCTCCTGCTCCCCCTCACCCCACCCCTCTCTCTCCTCCAATCACACGCCACCTTACTAATCCCCGAACAACCAATCACTAATTAATCACGGTGCCTAATCCCTAGTCCAAGATAAGGCGATGCGAGAGGGAGGGAAGAGGGATGAGTGGGATTTTTAAGAGAGAGGGGAATCTCTTAAAATGTCACTCGTTATAGAGGGTGAGTGGGGAGGAGGAGAGGGGGGGGTTAAATGAGAGGGAGGGTGAGTGGGGAAGAGGAGAGGAGAGGGGTTAAATGAGAGAGAGTGAGAGTGAGTGGGAGGAGAGGGAGGGGGGTTAAATGAGAGGGAAAGTGAGTGGGAGGAGAGGGAGAGAGAGGGAGAAAAGAGAGGGGAGATAAATACAACTCATTCTCACCCAAATTTTCACCCATTTCAGTACATTTTCTCAATACAAAATAAATTTTCATATAAAACTACAAAATACAATAAAAATACACAAATACATCTAATTAATGATCTTTTTAGTTAATTAATTCAACCACATTTTACATCAACCATCAAAACACAAGGTCACGTGGTCATCTCTATTTGTAAACATAAAACAGCTGATTCCTTACTACCATGTAAACACCTGACACGTGGTATTCATAATGTCATATATATAAACAGTACACACCTGTCTCCCCAAATCTTAAAAAAAATAACTCAATTATATTATATAAAAAAAAACTAATCCATTATACCCATCAATTATAACTACCCATCAGACCAAACAATTAATTATCAATTATCTATCTACCTATTTTTAGAGAGAGAGAGAGAGAGAGAGAGAGAGAGGAAAAAAAAATATTGTGGCTTCCTTTCTTTAATTTTCTCTCAGATTTAATGATTCATAGTTCAATAAATCCTTCCAAAATCTTATTATTATCTAACTAATCCTATTTTCTCTTATTCCCCTTTCGTATGGTGGTCATTAATGGGGGCTATTGGTCATTTTCTTTTATACCCTGTTCGTGTGGGGGTGGGAACGGTAGGGGAGGTGTTATTGGTGTTTTTGCTTATTCCATCTTCGTTGTGGTGATATTATTGATTTTCTCTTTATATCTTATTCGTTTGACTGACATAACTGGAATTATCGTTGAATTTCTCTCATCCACCTTATTCGTAGGTAAGTAAATTATGGCTATCGTCGAGTTTGTCTAATTCCTTATTCGTGTTATTCTAGCTAATAATCATCATTTTCTCTTTATTTCATATTCGTAAGAGGATTATTATTCCAATTTTCTCTTCTTCCCTATTCGTAAAGACAAATTATCAGTTTTTCTTATTCCTTATTCGTGTCAAAATCACTACTAATTATCGTATTTTCTACCATGTCATATTTGCATTGTAGTTATTATAAAGTTATCCCCCGTTTTGTCTGATTCCCTTTACGTATTGCAGTTATCATTAGAATTATCACCCGTTCTCTCTTCCTCCTTATACGAAAGACAACAATAAAAAAGGTTATTGTCCAATTTCTCATTTCCTGTGTACACATAGATCAAGGTAAGGTGAGAGGAGGAGGAGGAAGAGGAGGAGGAGAAGAAGGAGGCGAAGGAGAAGAAGAATGAGGAAGAGAAGAAGAAGAAGAAGAAGAAGACGAAGAAGAAGAATGAGGAAGAAGAATGAGGAAGAAGAGGAGGGGACACAGCATGATAAAGAGGAGGCGGAAGGGGAAGAATAAAACTGTCAGCCGTGTGCAGTGTCAGCACACACGACCACCACGCTCCCCCTCCCCTGCCGTCAGCCTGTCATTGTCAGCCTGTCATTGTCAAGCTGTCATTGTCAGCCTGCCATTGTCAAGCTGTCATTGTCCAGCTGTCATTGTAAAGCTGTCATTGTCAGCCTGCCATTGTCAAGCTGTCATTGTCCAGCTGTCATTGTCAAGCTGTCATTGTCAGCCTGCCATTGTCAAGCTGTCATTGTCCAGCTGTCATTGTAAAGCTGTCATTGTCAGCCTGCCATTGTCAAGCTGTCATTGTAAAGCTGTCATTGTCAGCCTGTCATTGTCAGCCTGTCATTGTCCAGCTGTCATCTTCAGGCTGTTACTGTCAGGTTATCATTGTCAAGCTGTCATTGTCCAGCTGTCATCTTCAGGCTGTTACTGTCAGGTTGTCATTGTCAAGCTGTCATTGTCAGGCTGTCATCTTCAGGCTGTTACTGTCAGGTTGTCATTGTCAAGCTGTCATTGTCCAGCTGTCATCTTCAGGCTGTTACTGTCAGGTTGTCATTGTCAAGCTGTCATTGTCCAGCTGTCATCTTCAAGCTGTTACTGTCAGGTTGTCATTGTCAAGCTGTCATTGTCCAGCTGTCATCTTTAGGCTGTTACTGTCAGGTTGTCATTGTCAAGCTGTCATTGTCCAGCTGTCATCTTCAAGCTGTTACTGCCAGGTTGTCATTGTCAAGCTGTCATTGTCCAGCTGTCATCTTCAAGCTGTTACTGTCAGGTTGTCATTGTCAAGCTGTCATTGTCCAGCTGTCATATTCAAGCTTTTACTGTCAAGCTGTCACCAATACCTGTCACTGTCCTGTCATACTGTCACAACTTACTGTCATGTTACTTATTGACTGTCGTTCATCCATGTAAACAATAAACAGCTGATCCAACCATGTAAACAATAAACAGCTGATCCATCCATGTAAACAATAAACAGCTGATCCATCCAGGTAAACAATAAACAGCTGATCCATCCGTGTAAACAATAAACAGCTGATCCATCCATGTAAACAATAAACAGCTGATCCAACCATGTAAACAATAAACAGCTGATCCATCCATGTAAACAATAAACAGCTGATCCATCCATGTAAACAGATTCTCAAAGGTAAGCATATCCAGGTAGTCGCAGGTATACATTTGACGCCATTTAACCCAATTTAACCTAACCATTAGTGTGTGCATGTGTGTGTGTGTGTGAAAGACAGGACAGACGGCTCGCACTGTACACCCAATCCACCCGCCCACCTCACCGACCCACCCACCCACCGACCCACCCACCCACACTAAGTATAATGGCACAACACTTTAATGGCAAAATAGCCGACATATTAAGATTGTATCCATATTTTTTTGGCCCTAGTAACTCTATCTTTTCCATGTATAGAACCAAACACACCTTGTGCTTCAATACCTCTCACGCAAATGTCAATAACAAAGTGTGAGGCCAGACATATTGCCTCACACTCCGGTACTAACAAAGTGTGAGGCCAGACATACTGCTTCACACTCCAGTACTAACAAAGTGTGAGGCCAGACATATTGCCTCACACTCCTGTACTAACGAAGTGTGAGGCCAGACATATTGCCTCACACTCCTGTACTAACAAAGTGTGAGGCCAGACATATTGCCTCACATTCTTGTACTAACAAAGTGTGAGGCCAGACATATTGCCTCACACTCCTGTACTAACAAAGTGTGAGGCCAGACATACTGCCTCACACTCCTGTACTAACAAAGTGTGAGGCCAGACATACTGCCTCACACTCCGGTACTAACAAAGTGTGAGGCCAGACATACTGCCTCACACTCCTGTACTAACAAAGTGTGAGGCCAGACATATTGCCTCACACTCCGGTACTAACAAAGTGTGGGCCAGACATATTGCCTCACACTCCGGTACTAACAAAGTGTGAGGCCAGACATACTGCCTCACACTCCTGTACTAACAAAGTGTGAGGCCAGACATACTGCCTCACACTCCTGTACTAACAAAGTGTGAGGCCAGACATATTGCCTCACACTCCTGTACTAACAAAGTGTGAGGCCAGACATACTGCCTCACACTCCTGTACTAACAAAGTGTGAGGCCAGACATACTGCCTCACACTCCTGTACTAACAAAGTGTGAGGCCAGACATACTGCCTCACACTCCTGTACTAACAAAGTGTGAGGCCAGACATACTGCCTCACACTCCTGTACTAACAAAGTGTGAGGCCAGACATATTGCCTCACACTCCTGTACTAACAAAGTGTGAGGCCAGACATATTGCCTCACACTCCTGTACTAACAAAGTGTGAGGCCAGACATATTGCCTCACACTCCTGTACTAACAAAGTGTGAGGCCAGACATACTGCCTCACACTCCTGTACTCCTTTATGTATAGAACTAAACAAAGAATTTATTTGAAATACAATGTAAAATGGGGTGCACAATGAACTAGCCGCTGTAAATGACAAGATAAATTAATCCAGTCATCCATCCAACCACCTATCCACTCATCCATCCATCCACCTATCCACTCATCCATCCACCCACCCATCCACTCATCCATCCATCC